>JAECUM010093322.1:0-39054 GCA_016617855.1 Megalonaias nervosa
GAATTACAGAGTGCACCAATGCCCTCTCTTACGCCTAACCAATCCCCAGTTCAGAGTTGTTGTAGAAGCAAGCCATTGACACCTCCTACCAGATCTATGTCTTCTCAATTAGATGATGAGGATGAAGTTTGGTCTTTTGGTACGTCAGTAAATGATGCCTAATGCCTGTTACCCTCCAGACTTTTGTCTCTGAAACCACTGAGCACATAGTCCAAAAAAATACCACCATTTTGGAAGAAATCTCTGCATAGACCTATTAGTGTTTCCTCATTCCTCCATGATCAAGGAAATTTCTTATTTTTGCAGCAGGCCAAAATGTCACTCATCAGTGTTGAGGCAGGTCAGTCCCTTCTTCATCATTGAATCATCTAGTCTCCACTACCACTTACAGGGTACATTCCTCAATGTGGCCTCAGTTGGATGCTGGTTCATCCGAAGTGGGGATTTCAACAAGAGCCTGATCACACCTTCTGATTAAAACAATTGAAGCCATCGAACAGAAAGCCTGGTTACTCGTCACCATATTGTCACATGCTGACATCTTCCCAGCTTCATCATTTAGTATGCTGACAGAACTTTTGTTGAATCCAGCCACCTTTACATTACATCACGTTTTAGACGTGGTGGCCAAGATGTCTAGACATGCGCTTTCTCTCTCAATGGCATTGTTGGTGGAGTTTGTGCATATCCACTGTGACATTGCTCTAGATTCTTCACAGGTCTTGCTTAACCATAGTAAAGACCTTTTAAGGGTTGCTCCATTTGAAGCTGAGACCCTCTTGAAGGGATTCATCCCTACAGTTACTTCCTAAGACTTGTTGAACCATCAGCATTGGCCTCCTTCTAAACCACTCTTGGCCCATCAAAATCAACCAGGAAATGTGAGAATGAAAATTGCCCACAAGGCCCATTGGCCACGTTTTTGAAACATATGCAGCCTCAATTCAACACGCAACCTCAAACTAAACCTCCTTGTCAGTCAGGTTCATGGGATTCAAAAAGACGCCACAGACCCACAAATAGGAAATTCTCTAGCTCACCTTCCTTTTCTGTAGAAGGAAAGGGGGGTGGGGGGTGGTTACATCCATAGGGACCCAAACCCTCTCCTGTCATGCATGCTTGTCCCAAACATCCCTGTGGGTGCTCGTCCAGGCTTCTTTTCAGAGGCCTGGTCAAGGATAATGGTTGGGTCCTTTCTGTCATAAGCTAGGGTTACTGACTCCAGTTTAAGGAACAACCCTCTCTATTAAGGGCTCCCATGTTCTTTCATCAGTCTGTTCTAGTGAAATTGAGAGGGAAAATGCACACCCCTTTGCAATAAGGGGCAGTAGAGAGGGTCGTAAATGATCAGTCTCCTGCTTTCTATTCACAAATCTTCCTGGTTCAAAAATTTTGAAGTTTTGCATTATAATTGATCTCTCTCCTTTAAACCAATTTGCTCTAGAGGAACCTTTCAAAATGGAGACTCCTTCCTCAATCCAGAATGCACTTTGTCCATCAGATTGGGTGGTCTCCATCAATCTTCAGGATGCCCATCTGCACACCCTGATATTTCCTCCATGCTGCAAATACTTCTGGTTTTGTTTAGGCCCGAAAGTTTTTAAATTCCAGGTTTTCAGCCATGTTATGGGAATAGTAGTTGCATACCTCCATTTACTGGGAACACTGGTTCTTCAGTATTTCAACAATTTGCTGATCCACTATACACAGGTTCAGTTCCCTTATCAGGATCTGTTCCACTGTTGGTCTGTGTTAACTCAACTGGGTCATCTGCCCAACCTCAAGAAGTTGGAACTTTTTCCATCCTAGGACCTTCTTTATTTGGGGATGAACTACCTAACAAACCAGAGCTTAGTCCGGGTTCCACTGAATCAGATAGATTGAATTCCTGCACTCTCAGAGGTGCTGCACGCAGAAACGTCTTTATCAACTCACCTTTACTCATCCCTAGTGGGAACCTTGAATACTGCTGCCAACTTGGTTCCCCTAGGGCAACTACATATGCAACCTCTACAATTCCTCATTCTCACAAGGTGGAAACCACACAGAGATTCTCTATCAGCCCCAGCCACTCTATGACTAATGCTTCATCATCATTTGCACTGGTAGATGAATTAGGACAGATTCCTGACTGGGGTCTCCATGTATGTACCCGAGCCCATCTCCTTCCTGTTCAACAATGTGTCAGATTCCAGTTGGGGTGTTCATTTAGAGCCAGAGGGCATAATTTTCCAGGGTCGTTGGACTCAGGCTGAATTTTCCCTTCACATAAAAAACCTAGAAATGAAAGCAGTGTCTCTAGAGTTGCATGGGTGCATCAGGAGAGTAAGGGGTCAATGTGTCATGGTCTCCACAGACAACACATCCATCATAACATAAGTCTGACATTAGGGAGGCACACTTACTTCTCTTTTTTTGGAGGTCTGGAAACTCCTCTACTGGAACACCTCAGAGAACATTGCCATCAAAGTGTGCCACTTTCCTGGGAAGAAAAACATATTAGTGGTCAGCCTTTCCAGGAATGGCAGAGACATCATAGTGTAATGGTGTCTTCACTGATCCATTACAGTGTCCCTCTTCATATTGTGGAGAAGACCTCTAATAGACCTACTTGGAAGAACAGGCTTCTCTTCCATGTATCTCCTGTCCAGGTAGGGGATTCAGTGGAATCAACTATTTGCACACTCGTTCCCACCGTTCTGTTGACTATTTCAAGTCTGCAGAACTTCCATTGTTCAGATAATTCTTATTTCCCCACTGTGGCCCAAGGAATCATGGCTCAGTGACCTCCTAGACCTGTTGATCGATTGACACAGGTCTCTTACCCCACTGGAGGGATCTTATGTCATGTCTCCAGGGATTCCTCCTCCACAACAGCCCACAGATTCTTCACCTTCATGCTTGGCTCATCTCAACGATCTCGCTGCCAGAACAACTTTTTGGGCCAGGTTGCCAGTTGCATCATTTAAACCAGGAGAGCGTCTGTGTCTAAGGAGGTGGAGAATCTTTTGTAATTGGTTCAGAAGGAAACATGTTGATCCTAGCTGTCTCTCTGTGTAAATTCTATTGCTCATTTCTTTTTGTTCCTGCTGAGAACAATGATGTTCAGTATCTACTGTCAAGGGCTAAAGAGCTGCAATTTCCAGTGCACTTAAATTCTCTTAGGGTAAGACAATTGGTTCTGAAGCACATCTTGGCAAATGTGTTAAACATTTTGAGCCACAGAGACCTGTCCCACCCTCTCGTATGTCCAGGTGGAATCTTTCATGTGTTTTATCATCTTTGACCAAAACTACCTATAAACCTTTGAGTGAGGCCACTTTTCAGGACCTCACACTCAAAATTGTGTTTTTACTCACTCTAGCATCTGTGAGAAGATGCAGTGATTCATGCCTTTATCTATTATTACAACTTTATGGTTTTAAATTAAGTAACAGAAAGGAGTGAAAACCAGCATAGTTTAGTAAAATTCAGCAAGTAATTTATTTCCCTTGAATACAAAATGAAAATTTAATAAGAACTTAAAGCATTGTGAATTAAATCCCAAATGGTCCTAAAAGTTCTATCACAAGTCCAAATGTATAAATTCCTGCTGAATTCCGATGGTATTCCAACAAGTTCCAATATTGAATGTGTTGATGTGCCTGTAGTCTTGAAAATGGTAATGTAACAATGGCCTGAATTGTGATGTAGTGCTAACAGTCTTTTGATGTATCACAATATAATCTAAAAATGCTCTTGTCTTAAATCAGTATAATTCCAAATTAATGTTTCAGTCCAAGAATATTAACGGTGATAACTTTGTATTTTTAGTGAATAATAATTAATTTGAATAAATAATTCCAGCCAAATGAAACACTGAACACAACAATAAGACAGATTCTGCTACAGATGTTAAATGCAAGAATGAATAATTTCTTAAGTTCATTTCTAGAATATTCTAAGTTGTCAACAAGACAAGATCTATTACTAAAGTTATAATAAAGAGCATGGTAAACATCAGGTACAACAGGGAATATTGTCCTGGTCCCAGACCCAAATAAACATATTTACCTCCACTGATGATCACACACATAGAGAAATATTAACTTTGTATTATTTGTTCACAAATAAACATTACTGGTCAGGTACACAATGAACGTGATTTTGGATATGGTCAGGTCCAAAATAAATGTATGCAACATATAATCATTATGAAAAAACCCCCAAAATAATACAAATTAAATATATAAAACACTATAGATGTAGGCTGTATACAGTTTATGGAAACTATGATTCTGTTTCTCTTCTGTTTGAACCAGGATTTTTAGGAAAAAAATCAGTTACCTATAGAAATCCCCTGTCGAATCTATGCTGGAGATGATCAACATAGACTCTTATGCCCAGTTAGGGTCCTCTGTTTTTATCTTAAAACATCTAAAAATATAAGGAAGAGTTACCACAATTAAGACAGAATATCATTCACTTACTGATAGGGACCTCTCCTTTATGAATCTAAAGCCCATGAGCCAGAAAATTTTGTGCAAAAAGCCAAATGCTACCTTAACCACCCTTCCTTGGAGGATGTCATGAAGGTAGCTTTTATAGTGTTCACATACTACCTTCTCCTTTTATCTCAACTCATTAGCTCAACAAAGTGCAGGCATTTTTTCTCTAATGAAAAACTTTGGATCTCTCTTTCAATTGTGAGTATATTCATTTTCTATTTTTGATCAGATATAATGAGAGAGCATCAGCCTACCCACCTGACAAATTCCGCTACATAATAGCTATGCCGCTGTCAAATGTAGTTTAATTATGCAATACTGTACTTATGCAAAGCTATTGTTGAATGTCCTCCTCGTACCCTGCTCTGATTTCCAGCTGGAATGGTCTTCTGTGAATAGGATGACTGTTCTACACACTACCGAAGCCAGGTGCATTGTTGGATTGTGTCAGATTGAAAATTTCCACTCTGTGGGAGGATGTATTCACATTTAATGGATGGCGGTTTTTCGACGCAAAAAGCAAAGCTAAACAATGGCTATGGGTACGTCTTGCATAATTAAAATTAGTTTGGACCCCCTCCAAACTACATATTTATTTGCATCTTGACATTACTCTGTGTGTGTGTGTGTGTGTGTGTGTGTGTGTGTGTGTGTGTGTGTGTGTGTGTGTGTGTGTGTGTGTGTGTGTGTGTGTGTGTGTGTGTGTGTTCTGTAAACACTCACTGTAAGATCTGACATATAAGCATTTCTGGGTAAGAGTGGGCACTGTTTGTACAGCACAGTGAGATTCTTAATGTTAGCTGTCTGTCTATGTGTGTTCTGTAAACACTCACTGTGAGATCTATCATTTCAGGATAGAATGGGAACTGTTTGATTTGCACAGTGGGATTCATAATGTTAGCTGGCGACTGTTTGATAACTTTACAAATAAGGACGTCCTGCATGGAATAGAGGCAGTTCCACCACAAGGGGAAGCAGAGGTAATTCAAATGTATTCTGCACTTAGAATTTATTACACACAAGTGTTTTAGGTAGATGTATGGAGTGTTATGTACATTTAATTTGTGTTGTTGTTAGTTTTTATTTTCTTTCTCAATGAATATATGTTATTGACCTTGACCAAAATCAATATAAAGTTTGCTGTGTACCTAACTAGAGACACTGATGTTTTGATTTTGGTAACCAAATAATACATATTTCTCTATGAGTGTGGGTTCAATATTAGGAATATTATTAATAGAGGTAAACATCTTTATTTGGGTCTGGGTCTAGATTATTAGAATTCCACCTTGTAGAACCTATTGTAACAAATTTTTACCACATTTTTTATTATAATTTTAGTAACAGATTTTATCTGTTTACAAGTTAGAATTCTCTAGAAATAAACTTTGGACCTACATCCGGGGTCATTTTTGTGTCTTAGTTTTTTTTATATAATCTTGTTTACTGGAAAAATTAATAATTCTGGCTTTAACATCCTTAGCAGAATCATTCTTATTTTGTGTTCAGTATTTGATTTAAGTAGAATTATTTATTCAAGTTATTATTCCCTGGAAATACAAAGTGCTCTTCCATAATATTTTCATACAGAAAGAATAATTGGAATACAATTGAATTCAGACAAGGACATTTTGGACTATATTATTATGATTCATCAGAAGAATGAATGGCACATCTACACATTCAGTGTTAGATCTTAATTCAAAGACCACTGGAATTTAATTTGGACTTTATTTATTAGGACAGTTGATATGACTTTTTTCACACACACACACACACACACACACACACACACACACACACACACACACACACACACACACACACACACACACACACACACACACACACACACACACATTGATAAGCTATATTTATACATGGACATAATAAGCAGAAAATTTAACACACAAAATGCATTGATAATAAGCTATATTTATATATGGACATAATAAACAGAAAATTTTAATGAACATGCTCCAAATAGGTACATTGTGTATATACAGTACAAAAGTAGTGAGACAACAAAATGGAACATTACTGTCTTTATACTCTGTCGTGTCAAACAATTACCACTTTGCTACCATTGAATTAAATTATTATTAAATGCATGTACATTTGTACTGTTACGTTTCGGTTCATTTAAAGTAACATAAAGAAAAGAGTGACTACAACAAGCTTTGTAAATTTTAACAAAAATAATTTATTTCCCTAGAAAACACGGTGAAAAGGTAAGAATATGAAACAAGATTTACGATTTATGAAGAAGATTCAAAAATTTGTCCTAAAATTGTGAAAAACACATAAGTCCTGTGAATAAACAGTTCTAAATTGACGTAGTCTGAATCTCAATTCCGTTCCAAGATGGCGGATGATGACGTCAGACGAAGGTTAGATACAAATGTCCAGAATTTTCACTGTGAATCACAATTTGTATTGTTCAGTTCCAATTTAGAATTAATTTCAGCAAATGTCTTTGTCCAAAGCCAGTGGTGTAGTTCTCCAGGGAAAATAATTATTATTCAAAAGGTAGATGAAGTACAGCTATCGTCAATAACAAAACACATGTTATTCTTCATACGTACGAACGAACAACTCTTTCCAGCACAAAAGAATACCTTCTTCTTAAGGTATTAGAAACTCTATAAGATGTTACAATGTGACTTTCTAAGATGTTAAAATATGACACTAGACTAGTTCGCAGCTACCTGAGTATTTTAAAGCAAACCAATACGTCATTTCATGTACACGCACAAAGAAATCGTGGAGATTTCGAAATATCGCCAACATAATATAGAATGTCAACAAGTATTATTAGTAATGACCGTGGTCACAACCAATCATTTACATAACTATTTCCGACTGTTTACTTAATATGACAAAACCGTCATACAAAAATTGTGCTTACGCGAGTCACATTTACGTTTTAAATAAACATGATGTTTCTAACAAAATATCAGACCCTGCGAACATAATCATCATCATAATAATAATTATATTTAATGATATAAAAATGAAATAAAAATGAAATAAAAAGAATTAGAAAGAAATTCAAATTTTAACACACATGTAATTTAAATACAGGGTCGTAACAGTACTTTCTTTAATTTCCTTTGGGATTTTGTTCCAAATTTGTGATTCTTAATATTGAAAACTTTTCTAAAGAGTTCCTTATTTTGTTTCAGGATGGAAAGATGGTTACCTGAAACTGATCTTAAATTGAGAGTGTTGCCTTGTTTTCTAGCATGAAATCTCAGTTCACTAGTGAAATTTGATAGGATTTGTTTCTAAATGGTCTGATTAGATTTTTGTTACAATAATTTGTACGTGTTTCATACATTTTTGAACTTTTCTGACAAAGTCCTTACATTTTGTTAATATATTTGAGTAATAACCACTTGAAGTTGATAAATGAGATTTGGTATGCACATTCCCAAGTACATATATGACTTGGTTCATGTCACTATAGGTTTTCAAATTGTTTTAAAACTTTCGAACTTTTTGGACTTGGACTTGCTTGGTGATGTGCATCTTTTATTAATATAAATCTAATCAGTTATGAAACTTTGTGAACAATAAAAATCATCCAATAATGTAAATAAATTAGATCTCTTAATATGAAAGTCAGACTAGGTTTTATATTTATTACTTGACAGTTTAAGAGACTGTGTCTGCAAATATTTGAATATTTGGAATGACAAGTATGATATATATAGAGGCTCAAATTCATGTCATATTTTTTTTCAAATCACTATTGAATAAAATAATTATGTTTATCACATAATGAGAAACACATATTGAATAAACTTAAGATAGTGTTATCAAATATTGAGAGTACATTTGGATGACTTGCCATCACCTTATGTAACATCCTGATGACATCTTGAGGTGTGTTCATACCTGTGTAATATATGATATGTGTTTATGAGCCTGAATACTTCGAATATGAAATTATAATATAATGGTAACAGTAGGACTTTCTTACAGTTAGAATGATATGGAAACAGTAGGACCTATTACAATTATAATGACATGGAAACAGTAGGAACTCTTATAATTTTAATGTTATGGAAACAGTAGGACTTCTTACAATCATAATGTAATAGAAACAATTGAACCTATTACATTTATAATGTAATGGAAACATTAGAACCTCTTACAATATTAATGCTATGGAAACAGTAGGACTTCTTATAATTATAATGTTATGGAAACAGTAGGATCTCTTACAATTATAATGATATATAAACAGTAGGACCTATTACAATTATAATGATATGGAAACAGTAGGAACTCTTACAAATACAATGATATGGAAACAGTAGACCTCTTACAATTATAATGATATAGAAATCATAGGATCTCTTGCAATTTTAATGTTGTGGAAACAATAGGACCTTTTACAATTGTAATGGAATAAATTGGGCCTCTTTCAATTATAATCATAAGGAAACAGTAAAACCTCTTACATATCTAATGATATGGAAACAGTTGGAGTTCTTCCAGTTATAATGTTACTGAAACAATATGACCTTTTACAATTATACTGATATGGAAACATTTGGACTTCTTCAACACACAATGAATTTAAAGCCCCCATGTACAATTACAATGTTATGGAAACAGTAACACCTATTTTATGATGAATTTAAGCCCATGTACAATTATAATGATATGGAAATAGTAGGAACTTTTCTACAGATGATGAATTTAAGTAATGATAAAAATGTAAAAACATTGATACCCATAAAAAATAAATTACATCACAGTGACACAATAGCCATGTGATACTCTAGTCATGTGATATAGTTGTGTAATGATATGAATTTTCTCTTTCTTAAGACTTTAGCGGCATGTGAAGCAAAGTATGGGTCATACGCCAGAGGAGCGAATTGTTACTCTACTCCATTTGATGGTTGCTACCATAAGCACTTTCAAGTTAAACCTGACATCAAGGACAATGGAGAGGGTCTCATCGCTGGTAGAGATATAGGTGTCCATGAGTATGATTATTTTATAGAGATCACCACGTACAACAAAGCCCTACTGAAGACAATCCTTTCTTTTAAGGTAGGTGTCCATCTGTTTTGTAAAAATATGCAGTATTGAGGTAGATGTGCATATGAGTTGTAAGGATATTATGCACTATCTAGGTTGATGTGCATATGAGTTGTAGTGATATCCAGTATCTGTGTTGATGTGCATATGAGTTGTAAGGATATGCAGTATCCAGGTTGATGTGCATATGAGTTGTAATGATATGCAGTAGCTATGCCAAAACTACAGAACCATCAGTTTGGTCAGTCACCCGAGCAAAGTTATGCTGAAGATAATTCTCAACAGACTAAAGCCTCAAGCAGAGAAAATTATTGCTGAAGAGCAGGCAGGCTTCCGACCAGGAAGGAGCACCACAGAACAAATCTTCAATCATAGACTCCTTTGCAAGAAATACCTTCAGCATCAGCAGAGTCTATACCACGTCTTCATAGATTTCAAAAAGGCCTTTGGTAGGGTATGGCATTCAGCCTTATGGGGAACTATGAGGAAGTACAACATCAGCTGAAACCTGGTGCAGGTTGTTGAGCACCTCTATGACAAAGCCACCAGTGCTGTCCTCATCAATGGCATCAGAGGAGATTGGTTTTGAACAACAGTTGGAGTCAGACAAGGATGTATACTGTCACCTACACTCTTTAACATTTTCCTGGAAAAGATCGTGGAGGATGCCTTGCATGACCACAAGGGCGCTGTCAGCATTGGAGGAAGAACAATCACCAACCTTTGCTTCGCAGATGATATTGATGGTTTAGCAGGAGATGAAAAAGAACTGGCTGACTTGGTTGAGCGGCTTGACACAACCTCCACAGCATATGGTATGGAGATTAGTGCCAAAAAAACCAATCTGATGACAAACAACACCATGGCATCAGTACAGAAATAAAGGTCAGTGGACAGAAGCTGGAAAGAGTCACAAGCTTCAAGTACTTGGGATCAATTATTACAGATGAGGGTTCCAAACCAGAACTACTTTGCAGGATTGCCCAGACAACAGCAGCAATAACAAGGATGAGACCAATATGGAAAGATACCAACATTGCTTTTGGTTCCAAAACAAGGCTGATGTGCTTGATTGTCATATCCATCTTTCTGTATGCTTGTGAAACATGGACACTCATATCAGATCTACAAAGAAGGATTCAAACCTTTGAAATGAGATGCTACCGCAAAATCATGGGCATCTGATACATTGACCATGTAGCCAACGAAGAAGTCCACAACAGGATCCAACAAGCCATAGGATCCTATGAAGACCTTGACCACTGTAAAAAAGCGCAAACTGAAGTGATATGGTCATGTCTCAAGATCATCTGGAGTGGCAAAAACAATCTTGCAAGGCACAGTGCGAGGGTGCAGAAGAAGAGGATTACAGAAATAGAGGTGGGAAGACAACATTAAGGAGTGGACAGGCATGGGATTTGGAGATTCCCAAAGGCAGTAGAGAACAGGGAAAGATGGAGAGAATTGGTTGTAAAGTCAACTGTGGTGCCCCAACGACCTTTTGGGTTAAGGGATTGATGATGATGATGATGATGATGATGATGATGATGATGATGATGAGTGTTTGTGTTGATGTGCATATGAGTTGCAAGGATATGCACTATCCAGGTTGATGTGCATATGAGTTGTAATGATATGCACTATCCAGGTTGATGTGCATATGAGTTGTAAGGATATTATGCAGCATCCAGGAAGTTGTTGTTGTTGTTGTGGGGCTTAACGCCATTTTTCAGCACACGATAGGCTATACATGGCGGCCAGTATTAATGGTGGAGGAAGAAACCGGGAAATCCGCATAAAGAACCACCGACCCACGAGAAGCTACTGGCAAGCTTTCTCACATATCCACATTCGCCGAATCTTAGACTGGAACCAACGCAGACAGAGGTGAGATAGCAGTGATCCATAACGGACAGCGCTTTAGACCACTCGGCCACTCGGGGCCCCCGTATCCAGGAAGATGTGCAACATAAAAATAAGATCAGCATTATTGCATCTTTTTTTGAATTTATCAAATGTTACAAATAGGCTACAAAATAAACAAAACTTTTCTTAAACAGTTCACAGCCTGCCTGTAAATGAAGTCAGCTTTTGTCATGGCCCTGTATCATTTATGAATTGAATGTCCATCAACAATTGCTCTTTTAAACTTCTTCTCATGAAACCATTCCACATAATTGGATGAAATTTGACACAAAGCATCATGGCAGATATTGCTTTGGAGTTTTTACAAGTTATACTGATTCTCCATACAAAATATGACCACCATTATTAAAAATAGGAAAGCTGTTCAATGACTTCGTATAAACTACTGAACAAAATTTTACTTAAATAGCAAAACAAACAATTAGGTTCTCAAAAACTGTTCCAAAGAATTTCACCAAATTTGACAGTAAGTATCAGCAAAGAAGGATTTCAGATTTGTACAATGATGCTGATCTGCCATAGCATATGACTACTGTTACTATACTGCTAAACTATATTGCTGCCACTATACCATTAAACTATACTACTAAACTACAGTACGGAAAATCCATGTTCCCATGGTGGACCTTAATCCTTTTCATGCTGTTTCCATTATGGCCAATGTTATTACAGCAATGCTCACTCATTTAACTTTCCATTTGTTAAATTTATGAAGTATTTAATTTGTCCATGTTAATATTGACTAAATTCAACAATAGGCAATAAGAATGTAAGAAAAGTACACTTCTAGCAGGTTAATAATGCAATTTATTATATTTTTAAATTTTTGCTGAACACAAAATGAACTACTGTACAGCAATTTACCTATTTACTTATTTTAAAAAAAACCAGATTCAATTTGTCTATTGCGTTTTGTCAGTAGATGAATTCCAAATGGAAGATAAATGAAACACATTAGAAAAATATATACTCTATAATTATCAATGCCTGTGTCCAAGTTGGTGATGTAGGATAACGGTGATGTTTATCAAAAGTCTTTCACTCTCTTGCTCTCTCTCTCTCTCATACTTATACTTGAATCAGGACGTGTACATCTTGTTACATTTAAATGAGTGGTCCCTAATTGGGAAAGGTTTCATGCAGGCCATATGATGTACATAATGCAACATTCCATAACCAACAGCTTGATAAATATACCAGATTTGTATAATGATGCTGATCTGCCATAGCATATGACTACTGTTACTATACTGCTAAACTATATTGCTGCTACTATACCATTAAACTATACTACTAAACTAAAGTACAGAAAATCCATGTTCCCATGGTGGACCTTAATACTTTTCATGCTGTTTCCACCATGGCTAATGTTATTGCGGCAATGCTCACTCATTTAACTTTCCATTTGTTACATTTATGAAGCATTTAATTTGTCCAGGTCAATCATGACTAAATTCGACAATAGGTAATAAGAAAATATGAAAAGCACACTTCTGGCAGGTTAATAATGCAATTTATTATATAATTCTTGCTAAATACATCATGAACTATTGCACAGCAATTTACCTATTTACTTATTTTGAATAAAAAACGGAATCAATTTTTCTTTTACATTTTGTCAGTAGACAAATTCCAAATTGAAGATAAATGAAACACATTTGAAAAATACATACTCTCTAATTATCAATGCCCATGTCCAAGTTGGTGATGTAAGGTAACGGTGATGTCTATCAAAAGTCTCTCACTCTCTTGCTCTCCCTCTCATATAGTTGAATCAGGATCTGTACATCTTGTTACATTTAAATGAGTGGTCCATAATTGCGAAAAGTTTCATGCAGGCCCTATGATGCACATGATGCCACATTCCATAAACAACAGCTTGATAAATATACTTTCGATTGCTGGTTTGGTCATCTTACGAGTTTGCATGTAATATTAAAAATGGATTGAGGGAAGTGATGAAAAAGGTGTAATCACTTAAATATTTTCTGTAGGAGATGGACTTGTATGCATTTTCTTCAGTCATTGCAGATTTTATCTATTTGGTAAAATACATTCTTTCAGTCCACATGACAAATACTGCAGACTGTACCCGAATGTCATACAAATACTTTTTATCAGTTTAGTTGCGCATTTGTTACATTTTTACCCACTTATCCTTTTCAAGAAGTTGACTTGAATACAAATAAAACATTTTGTCGCCAAGGAACATGGATCCAAGTGTATCTTTATATAGGATTTACCAGTTATGCAAATACTGTGAAATTAATGAAATTATGCCTATAATCACCAAAATGGCACTGAATCTTTGGGAAACAAAACTTAGCTCTGATGAGTCACGTGAACAAATTTTGGACAGTCACGTACAATTAAAATCAATAATAATAAAACAGTATTCAATTAGCTGCATTGGATAAGCATCCTAATGATGCTGGATTCTTGGCCAACATCTCTTGCGTTTGGCTTTTAGGTAGATGCTTTGAGGAATATCAGGCCCACTTGGGCATCTTCTTAGCTCATCTGACCATATGGCCATGTGAGTATATGATATGGCCCTGTAATCACTGTGTATTGTGTATCCATTAGCACTTGCTATTTTCAACTCATTCTCAAAAATACCAGACCAATCTGTAATAAATTGGTCAGAAAGCATCCTGGCATGAAGGTTTTTTATGCATGTACTGAAAATAGATAAACGTTTAAATAATTTCTTTTCAAAAACTGCCCATCATAATTCATGTATTTTTCTTTACCCAGAATTTGATGAAATTTGATGAAAGCATATTGGTATGAAGGGCTTAACATTTGTGTAAGTTATACCAATCCACCTTCAAATGTTGCCACTATTACTAACAATAGATAAACCTTTTGATGATGTCTCAGCAAACACTCAACAAAATTTGACCAAATTTGAGAGAAAGCATCCCAGCATAAAGAAATTTCACACTATTAGACAAGATGCCTATCTGCCATCAAATATGGCTTCTGTTACTAACAACCCAAAAATTTTTAAACATGTGATTATGTCACAGAATATCTCAGCAGAATTTGACCGTGTTTGAAAGAAAGTATCTGGGTATATAGTCGGGTACGTGACTTTTTGGCGCGACCGTTTTGGCATAGAGCCGTTTTGGCGCCGGCCATTTTGGCGCCGGCCATTCTGGCGTGCCAATTACCTACATGGTTTAAATACTGGGTAAGTGGGACTAATTACTTGTCACATCGTGCCAACATACAACAACATCGTACTAACCTACCATATTGAAACCGATAGGGTATGTTATCATGACAGTTATAAGTCCACGAGTGATACTAATCCACGTTGCGAATTCATTGTATAGCACTGCTCGGCGTTGCATATATATATATATATAAATGTAAAAGAAAAATTGATTCCGTTTTTTATTCAAAATAAGTAAATAGGTAAATTGCTGTGCAATAGTTCATGATGTATTTAGCAAGAATTATATAATAAATTGCATTATTAACCTGCCAGAAGTGTGCTTTTCATATTTTCTTATTACCTATTGTCGAATATATATATATACATACATACATATATATAACATAACATATATAAAGTCTGATAAATATATCACATATCATTCTATTGCACCCTTAACATGGAAAACTTTATGTACTTCGTTTTTTTATGAATGCTTTAACAATAAATGTTTTTCGTGCAAACAATGTACTATTTTTATTGAGAAATACGTTCATGTTAATAAGCGCCAAAACGGCGGCGCCAAAACAGTCGCGCTAAAATGGCGGCGCTAAAACGTCTGCTGCGCCAAAACGGAGGCGCCAAAACGGTCGCGCCAAAACGGCGGCTCCAAAACGTCCTGCTTCGGTATATAGGCATTCAAGAGTGGGACAAACGATGATGATGTGCCTTGAAAATGTTGGTAAAGATCGATACACGAACTAGACAAACCTAGACATGGCTTTTTTTCATAACATAAGCAATCAACAGCATTAGTAGTAATTTCCATCTAAAGCATTCTTCTGACCCAGGTTCTCTGGCCAACTGATTTAAGACTTCCATTTGTCTGTTAAGTAGATGGCAGCCAGGTGAACAATCTCAAGCCAGCTTGGGCCTCTGTATTGTTGTATATTCAGTACTTTTGGCTCAGTTATGTTAGCTGCAATAGAATAGGTTTGAATTCTTTTGGCTGTGTACAGCTTGTAAATATCAACAATGTCTCATACACTACTTTTGTGACTATGGTTGTGTACAGATTATAATGATAGCAAAGTGTCTGACACTACTTTTGTGACTGTGTCATACAATTTCATGATGGTGATTTAATTTTATAGAATTTTCACTACTTGTATATTGGTGTTGTAAAAGTTATATCTATGTAATGAGCTCTACGGCCAATTAGTTTTGTGGGGAGTGGGTGGGGGAGGGATGTGTGTGAAATATAATTGTGGATAAACTTGTGCCACTCAAGGTCCTTAAAAGACCAGTTAAATGCAACAGTCATTTCAGATGTGGAATACTGCACCTATTCATGCATATTTATATATTTGACATTTGCAATCAGTAGATAAGTTCTCTACAAACCTGGGGGCCCCCGAGTTGCCGAGTGGTCTAAAGCGCTCACTGTTACGGATCACTGCCATTTCACCTCTGTCTGTGTGAGTTCGAGTCTCAGGCTCGGCTAACGTGGGTATGTGAGAAAGCCTGTAAGTAGCTTCTCGTGGGTCAGTGGTTCTTCCCGGGGTTTTCCAGGGTTCTTCCTCCACCAATTATACTGGCCGCCATGCATAACCTATCTTGTGCTGAAAAATGGCATTAAAACCAACAACAACAACAACTCTACAAACCTGCCTGTTGTTATAGCTGTGAGTGTTATATAGTACAAGTCATACAGGTCATGTTGGTGATCATAACTATTTTAAGTAATGAGTGTCACTCTTTAGAATTAGATTATGGATAAATTTAATGGCAATTATTCACTTTATTGGGATCATCATTAAGTGTTACTACTGCAGTTCTGTTCTCAGCATGCAGCGTTGTTTGGACATTCTGTCCCCAATCCATTCGACTTACAGACATAACAAGTTATGGCGACTGCCTCAATACAACGGCAATTCTGCCTTAACAGTTGTGTCAGTCAGTCAAACATCGGCAATTCTGCCTTGACATCAGTCATACTGGCGATTCTGCCTCATAGATAGGGCATGTTGGCCATTCGGCCCTGACATCAGTCACACTGGTGATTCCGCCTCATAGATAGTGCATCAGTCATACTAGCGATTCTGCCTCATAGGTAGTGCATGTTGGCTATTCTGCCCTGACATCAGTCATACTGGCGATTCCGCCTCATAGATACTGCATGCTTCTATTCTAGCTTACCACAGTAACCTCATGCAGTGGAGGGTGAGACCCAAGGAATGCCAAAGATGTATACATATATATTGTTTCATAATGCTAAATAGTGTTATTAAAGAGTTGATATTACTTCTCGGTTAGTTCTTCTTATGCTTCAATGTATCATATTGCAGTTCACCTGTCAGTCAGTCCAGCTATTGGTACATGAGTGTTGGGTGAATTAGCGATTTCAGTTATGGTCGACCTGTCCATCATTCCATCTAGTTTTATATTGTGTAAATAGGTGTTTAATGTAATTAAATGATGTTTACACAAAGAATGGATTCCAGTCAAGGCTCATTATGTGGGTCAGTTCAAGGTCAGTTCAGTGGACACGCACACTAGTTTGATTGGCTATCAGCCAATCAGAGACAAGGGTCTGCTGTGCTGAGGTAGCTGACAGCGGTCATTCATTGTACCAGTGATCAGCATTGACAGTGGACAGTTTGTTTCGGATCCTCCACCACCCCAAGCTGCCGCCTGCAGTTCTGTTACATCCAGCTCACCCTTCGCCTTCAGGTCTTTTGATTAACCTCCTCCTGCTTACGAATTCCACTATCTCTGGAGGTGGCAACCAGACCCCTCATACTAACAGGCTACTCTTGCCGTATCTTCTCCAAGCGGTATTCACCGCTATTGCATCATTGGGCATTCTGTCCCCAATCCACTCGACTTACAGACATAACAAGTTATGGCAACTCTGCCTCAATACAGTGGCAATTCTGCCTTAACAGTTATGTCAGTCAGTCAAACATTGGCAATTCTGCCTTGACATCAGTCATACTGGCGATTCTGCCTCATAGATAGGGCATGTTGGCCATTCGGCCCTGACATCAGTCACACTGGCGATTCTGCCTCATAGATAGTGCATCAGTCATACTGGCGATTCCGCCGCATAGGTAAGTGCATGTTGGCTATTCGGCCCTGACATCAGTCATACTGGCGATTCCGCCTGATAGATACTGCATGCTTCTACTCCAGCTTACCACATTAACCTCATGCAGCGGAGGGTGAGATCCAAGGAATGCAAAAGATGTATACATATATATTGTTTTATGATACTAAATTGTGTTATTAAAGAGTTGATATTACTTCTTGATTAGTTCTTCTTATGCTACAATGTATCATATTCGCAGTTCACCTGTCAGTCAGTCCAGCTATTGGTACATGAGTGTTGGGTGAATTAGCGATTTCAGTTATGGTCCACCTGTCCATCATTACATCTATTTTTATATTGTGTAAATAGGTGTTTAATGTAATTAAATGATGTTTACACAAAGAATGGATTCCAGTCAAGGCTCATTATGTGGGTCAGTTCAAGGTCAGTTCAGTGGACACGCACACTAGTTTGATTGGCTATCAGCCAATCAGAGACAAGGGTCTGCTGTGCTGAGGTAGCTGACAGCGGTCATTCATTGTACCAGTGATCAGCATTGACAGTGGACAGTTTGTTTCGTATATTCCACCACCCCAACTACCGCCTGCAGTTCTGTTACATCTTGCTCATCCTTCGCCTTCAGGTCCTTTGATTAACCTCCTCCTGCTTACGAATTCCACTATCTCTGGAGGTGGCAACCAGACCCCTCATACTAACAGGCTACTCTTGCCGTATCTTCTCCAAGCGGTATTCACCGCTATTGCATCATTGGGCATTCTGTCCCCAATCCACTCGACTTACAGACATAATAAGTTATGGCGACTCTTCCTCGATACAGTGGCAATTCTGCCTTAACAGTTATGTCAGTCAGTCAAACATCGGCAATTCTGCCTTGACATCAGTCATACTTTCGATTCCGCCTCATAGATAGTGCATCAGTCATACTGGCGATTCTGCCTCATAGGTAGTGTATGTTGGCTATTCGGCCCTGACATCAGTCATACTGGCGATTCCGCCTCATAGATACTGCATGCTTCTATTCCAGCTTACCACATTAACCTCATGCAGTGGAGGGTGAGATCCAAGGAATGCCAAAGATGTATACATATATATTGTTTTATGATGCTAAATAGTGTTATTAAAGAGTTGATATTACTTCTCGGTTAGTTCTTCTTATGCTACAATGTATCATATTCGCAGTTCACCTGTCAATCAGTCCAGCTATTGGTACATGAGTGTTGGGTGAACTAGCGATTTCAGTTATGGTCCACCTATCCATCATTCCATCTATTTTTCTGTTGTGTAAAACTTCGTTATTCCTTGGCTAGGCCATTACATACATATCCCAAGAAATACATAAGGCAAAATCAATGTTAAATTATGTCAACATGTTTTTTATTATATCAACCTAAAGGTGTGAATCAGCACAAACTAGATTGAATTTCGCATGTTGTGATGTCACAGTTAAAGCAGCACATGTTGAAAATTCCTTCTTCTTTTTCATTTTTAAAGACCCATCATCCTCTTTTCATGACCCAGTTTAGTACCTGGCTACCGTTGTAAAAGTCCATTACGATCAATAATTTATGCCTGGGCATTTTGTGATGAAATTTAAGGTACAGAGCACTTGACAGACAGGAATGAATAGACTTTGGTAAAACTATTTTAGTATTAAAAGTTTCTAGATCAACAATTAATATTTAATTTGATTAAATGTACCTACATGGCCACATTGACATAACTTTAGAGATATTCAACTCAGATTATAATCCAGTCATGTAATTAGAACTGAAGAAAATGCAACCAGGTTTGAAAAAAAGTGCCACAGCTTTGAACAATGCATCTAAAAGGGTTGCACATACCTAGAAACCACCATATAGGAAGTTAAGCCCCACTTATATTTGTGGATGTGATAATTCTTTGAACTCTGTAGAAAAGTTTGGTGCTAAAAAACATTGATGTACATTTAGGGTATTCATAAAAATCTTGTAAATACTATGAATTTCAGATGATTTGTAAACTAATATTTTGCAGCAAACATTCTCAAAATAATGAATACTGTTTCTCAGTTATCAATAGATATCTCACCGCCACATATTGGAGTGGTGCATGATGGATTTGCAGGAAGTCCAGAGGTGGATTTTCAACAGAGCCTGACACTCAATGCATTCTGGGAAGGTTTCTTTGATAAGGAGAGTGGCATTATGTTCTACAGATACAAGTTTGCAGAGACCTGTGTGGGAAAGGAGTATTTTGTCCTTGAATCACCACTGAGAAGTCAGGTTAGTACACATATTGTTGGCTAAAATAGGTCAGTGACCATTACAAGTTGCAGAGATCTGTGTGGGGAAGGAGTATTTTGTCCTTGATTCACCATTGAGAAGTCAGGTTAGTACACATTCTGTTAGCTAAAATAGGTGAATGACCATTTAAATATTTTCAATAGATCCCATTATATTATTGTTGCATGTCTAATCACAAATCATCTTTGGGGACCTTTGGTGGGCTGAAGGATATAAAATAGCCCTTTGTGGGGTCAAGAATGTAAAGTAGCCCTTTTGTGGGGTCAATAATGTAAAATAGCCCTTTGTGGGATCAAGGATGTAAAATAGCCCTTTGTGGGGTCAAGGATGTAAAATAGGCCTTTGTGGGGTCAAGGATGTAAAATAGCCCACATGTGTCTTCCTGCATATTGTATTGTTCAATCCTTTCATTAAATAAGCTGGCGTTGGTGACTCTGGTGTGTCCTTGGGTAAACACTTGCCAATCATCTTTGAGAATACTACTAATGCTACCAACATTCTTACTTTTGATTCTTCAGATTTTATGATCGTTCATTAGACAGGCATAATTGTAGATAACAGTAGTCTGTTTTGAATTCTTTAATGACTATTTGCAGACTATTATTGTGGGAAAGGAGTATATTGTCCTTGAATCACCATTGAGACGTCAGGTTTAAGTACACATTCTGTTGGCTAACAGAATTAACATCTTAGAGAGTCACATCATAACATACAAAAAATGAAACTAGACACACTTATGTTGAATTTGCTAGAGAAAAAGAACAGTTGTTCAAGAGATGGTGTCTGTCTGAGAAAATTGAACATGATTATGAAAGACTCGAACAACTGGCATTACTTGAAGAGTTTAAAAACTGTATTCCTAGTGATATCAAAATCACTTTGAAGATCATGAGGTCAAAACCTTGGAAAATGCTGCTCTTGCTGCTGATAAGTATTCCTTAACTCATAAAGTTCCTGCTGGAAGCAAATCTTTCACTCAGCAGTCTACTGATAGAAAGGTGTTTCAACCAAATACGACTCTCAGTAAAACTCAATCTGGCACAAATTCTAAAAATCAAGCCTCTGAGAGACTTGATTCAAAATCCTTGTCTATTCCTACGTGTGCCTATTGTAAGAAAAAAGGACACGTCATTTCTGATTGCTTCAAATTGAAATATAGGCATCAGAATCAAGATGGACCTATCCCAAATGCTATTATTGCTAAGAGGTCAAGGTCACAGTCATGTATTGAAAACAATACATTTGTTGGGTTTGAAAAACCTCAGTCTGATTGTGTTATGGAGAATTTTGAACCATTCATGTCGAAGGGTTCTATATCACTCTTGGGTGATTTGGCCAATCCTATCCCTATTAAAATTTTGAGGGATACAGGAGCTTCTCAGAGTCTTTTAGTTTCAGGTATTTTGCCTTCTTCTGAGAAGACCTGTTCTAATGAGAGTGTTCTCATTCAGGGAGTAGAGTGCGGCTTTGTTAATGTTCCTCTCCATTCTGTTAATTTGTCATCAGACTTAGTTTCAGGACCTGTGACAGTCGGTGTGGTGCCTACTTTACCCGTTGAGGGCATTCATTTGTTGCTAGGCAATGACTTAGCTGGAGACAAGGTTGTGGTTAATCCATTTGTAACTGACAAGCCTTCTTTGGATCAGAAAGTTGATCCTCTTGAAAAAGAAATCCCTGATTTATTCCCAGCTTGTGCAGTAACCAGAGCTATGGCAAAGAAAGCTCTTGAGAATGATTTTGATAAGGAATGTATTCCTTTAACTGACACATGTATTGGTCAGGCTTTTGATGAGGTCACTTTCACTTCTAATTTGGATCAGTCAAAAGGTATTGATCATAGTGATTCTCTTTTGAATACTCATTCTCTTTTATCTGATCAGGGTGATAAACGACAATCACTTGTCGTCGAACAGGAGAAGGATCCTGAGATCTCCTGTTTGTTTCAGCGGGCCGTTAGTGAAAACGAAGCAACTGAAGTACCTGTCTGTTACTTCATTAAAAATGGAGTTCTTATGAGAAAATGGAGACCTCCCGAGGTACCTGCTAGTGACGAATGGTCAGTAAAATATCAGATTGTGGTTCCGAAACCTTACAGACAGGAAATACTTAGTTTGGCCCATGAAACTCCTATGGCTGGTCATTTAGGGATAAATAAAACGTATCACAAGATCTTGACTCACTTCTATTGGCCAAAAATCAAAAGTGATGTTTGCAAGTTTTGTAGATCTTGTCATACTTGTCAAATTGTAGGAAAACCAAATCAAAAGATACCTAAAGCTCATCTGCAACCAATTCCTGCATTTGACGAACCATTCAGTAGAATTATGGTAGATTGTGTTAGTCCCTTACCAAAGACCAAGTCAGGTAACCAAAATTTGTTGACCATCAAGTGTGCGTCAACAAGTTTTCCAGAGGTAATTCCTTTGAGGAATTTAACTCAATTTGGCCTTCTCAAATTTGTTTAATCTGGTCAAAGGTCAAATTTCAAGTCTGGTATGTTCCAGCTTGTTGTACTTGAATTTGGCATTCAGCAGTTCAAGTCAAAAGTGAAAGTATGGTTTCACCAAATTTTACTAGAGAGAATTTTTGAGTCCTGTAATAAAGTCCATTCTCTCTTGCTCATTCTACAGAATTTTCTTCAATTAAGATTTTATGGCCCTTACAAAGTAAAGAAGAAAATGAATGAGTTAAATTATAATATTAGTACTCTGGTCTAAGTAAATTAATGGAGTACTATTATGTTGAAAGAAATAGCCAGGTAAGTCATGCAGTTAATTTAGTTGTACCTGTCCCACCAACTGAGGATTTGAATGAAGGAATTCAGTTGGATTCTACTGATCTTGGTACAACCAGTCTTCGGAATTCGGAAGTTATGGAAAATCTAGACCAAAAACTTTCTCATTTACAAAATCAAGAATAAAGTGAACTTAAACAATTATTGTCTGACTATAAGCACTTGTTTCCAGACGTGCCTACAAGGACAAACAAAATTTTTCACGACGTTGAAATAGTAGATTCAAAACCCATGAAACAACACCCATACAGGATGAATCTTTTTAAACAGGAATACATGAAAAAAGAGATTCAGTATTTACTGGAAAATGATTTTATAGAGCCCAGTAAGAGTGATTGGAGTTCACCGTGCATTCTTGTTCCGAAACCGGATAAAACTTTCCGAATGTGTACGGATTATAGGAAGGTGAACAGTGTGACAAAAACAGACTCATTTCCATTGCCAAGAATCGACGATTGTATCGACAAAATTGGAAATGCCAAATACGTCACTAAATTCGACCTTCTGAAGGGTTTTTGGCAAATTCCATTAACGGAAAGAGCAAAAGAAATTTCGGCATTTGTGACTCCAGATGGACTCTACCAGTATAAAGTAATGCCATTTGGGATGAAGGGTTCTCCAAGTACTTTTCAACGCCTTATGAATATGATTACTTCTGGTCTAGACAATTGTGATGCCTATATTGATGATGTCATCATCTACAACAACACCTGGAAAGAACATCTAGCCACGATTCGGAAGTTCTTCGACAGACTCACGGATGCAAATTTGACTATTAATTTATCTAAAAGTGAGTTCTGCCGTGCGTGTGTTACTTTTCTAGGACATATTGTGGGACATGGTCAAATTAAACCTATAGATGCTAAGGTCAAAGCTATTTCTGAATTTCCTGTGCCTGTCAGTAAAAAACAGCTGATGCGATTTTTGGGTATGGCTGGGTACTATCGCAAATTTTATTCTAAGTTTTCGGATATTGTTGAACCTCTGACAAACTTGTTGAGAAAGAAAAACAAGTTTCTTTGGACTGAAAAATGTCAAGAGGCTTTCGATAGATTAAAGACCATACTTAAAAGTGCACCAGTTTTAACAGCTCCAGATTTCAGTCAACCATTCAAACTATCTGTGGATGAAGTGATGTTGGGGTTGGAACAGTTTTGCTTCAAAATGACAAAAATGGTGTAGAACACCCAGTGTGTTATTTCCCTAAGCAATTAAATAAACACCAAAGAAGCTACTCCACAATCGAGAACGAATGCTGAGCTTTAATACTGGCATTACAGCGTTATGAAGTTTATATCAATTCAGCTCCTTCTCCGGTTGTTGTGTTTAGTGATCACAACCCCCTTACTTTCATAAGCAGAATGAAAAATAAAATTCAAAGACTATTAAGATCGAGTTTATTTTTGCAAGAGTACAATCTTGACATCAGGCATATTAAAGGAAAAGATAATTTAATTGCAGATGCACTTTCCCGTGTATAGAAATGTCATTTTCATATACACCTTTGTGTAAATTCATAAGAGTTCTTCTTATGTATTTTTTTTTACCTCATGTATAATTTACATCTGGTAAAAAAGAAAGCTTTATTACATAAATCTTTCGTTTTTCTTTATGGGGGAAAGTGTTACGACCCTGTAGTTGAATTACATATGTGTTAAAATTTATATTCTTCTAATTCTTTGTTTCATTTTTATTTTATTTTTACATCATTAAATGTAGTTATTATTATTATTATGATGATTATGTTTGCATGGGTCTAATAGTTTGTTAGAAACATCGTATTTATTTAAAACGTAAATGTGACTCGTGTAAGCACGATTTTTGTATGATAGTTTGTCGTTGCAAGCAAACAGTCAGGAAAAGCTGTGTAAATGATTGGCTGTGACTACGTCATTACTAATTATACTTGTTTATGCCTTTGTAATGCCCAGGTGTGATTTCGAAATCACACGTGTCCTTCGTGCATGTGTACATGAAATGACGTATTAGCTTGTTTAAAATGCTCAGTTACCTGTAGGAAATATTTAGTCGTAGTCAGTCATAGTTGAGAGTCACATCATAACATCTTGTAGAGTTTCTATTACCTTAAGGAAAAGGTATTCCTGTGCTGGAAAGAGTTGTTCGTTCGTACGTATGAGGAACAACATGTGTATTGTTAGTGGTGGTAGCTGTACTTCATCTACTTTCTAAATAATAATTATTTTCCCTGGAGAACAACCCTACTGGCTTTGGACAAAGACATTTGCTGAAATTATTTCTAAATTGGAGCAGAACAATACAAATTGTTATTCACAGTGAAAATTCTGGATATTTTGTGTTAGCCTTTGTCTGATGTCATCATCCGCCATCTTGGATCGGAACTGAGATTCAGACTATATCAAATTAGAACTGTTTATTCACAGGACTTATGTGTTTTCACAACTTTAGAACAAATTTTTGGATCTTCTTCGTAAATCATAAGTCTTGTTTCATATATTTACCTTTTCACCGTGTTTGCTAGGGAAATAAATTATTTTTGTTAAAATTTACAAAGCTTGTTGTAGTCACTCTTTCTTTGTTTTACTTTGAACGAGCCGATACGTAACATAAAGAAATCGGGGGCTTGTCCGGGATATATGAAATTGGTTGATATATGAAATTGGCTAAAAATTGAAATTTAAATTCCCTAGTTCATTTTATTTGAAATTTTAGTGAAAACAACAGGCTTTCTTTCATAATGTCAAAAGTGGAGAGTTTTCTTTCTAGTCCAACTCAAGAACAGTTGGATAGTCTGAAGAAGGATGAGTTGCTTGAACTTGCCAGAAAGTATGATCTTTCTGAAGCAAAAGTTTCCTTGACAAAACAAAAAATCAAGAAAATTTTAGTTCAACATTTGGTAGGAAAGAATATTTTTGACCAAAGTGTTTTGGCATCTGTCAATAAGTCTATGACAGACTCTGACACTAAGAAATTGGAACTGAAAATGAAAAAGATGGAAATAGAGTTAAGGAAGCTCGAGCTTCAGAATCAGAACAAACAAATGAAATTACAATTTGAAGAAAAGGAAAAAGAAAGACAGGAAAGAGAGAAAGAGAAAGAAAGGCAAATTGAATTACAAAAAGAACAAATGAGATTACATTCTGAAAAGGAACAAAGGCAAATAGAATTACAAAAGGAACAAATGCAATTTGAAGAAAGGGAGAGAGAGAGAGAGATGCAAAAAGAGAAGGATGGAAAAAATAAAGAAATAGAATTACAAAATAAACAAATGCAATTAGAAGAAAGGGAAAGAGAGAAACAGATGCAAATTAAAATGAAAGAATTGGATCTGGCAAGTGACAGGCACGATTCCATGGACATTTTAAACTTTAGTTATAATATTAAATATTTTCAACAGATCCCATTATGTTATTGCTGCATGTCTAATCACAAATCATCTTTGGGGACCTTTGGTGGACTCAAGGGTATAAAATATCCCATTGGTGCGCTCAAGGATGTAAAATAGCCCTTTGTGGGGTCAAGGATGTAAAGTAGCCCTTTTGTGGGGTTAAGGATGTAAAATAGCCCTTTGTGGGGTCAATAATGTAAAATAGCCCTTTGTGGGTCAAGGATGTAAAATAGCCCTCTGTGGGGTTAAAGATGTAAAATAGCCCTTTGTGGGGTCAAGGATGTAAAATAGGCCTTTGTGGGGTTAAGGATGTAAAATAGCCCTTTGTGGGGTCAAGGATGTAAAAAAGACCTTTGTGGGGACAAGGATGTAAAATAGCCCCAATGTGCTTTCCTGCATATTGTATTGTTCAAATCCTTTCATTAAATAAGCTGGCATTGGAGACTCTGGTGTGTCCTTGGGTAAACACTTGCCAATCATCTTTGAGAATACTACTGCTACCAACATTTTTACTTTTGATTCTTCAGATTTTATGATCGTTCATTAGACAGGCATAATTGTAGATAACAGTAGTCTGTTTTGAATTCTTTAATTATTTGCAGACTATTATTATGATTTTTGATCAGGCTGGCAGGGTGGGATAATAATTCTGTGCAAATATTGTTCATTCAGAGGAGTAAAATTGAAGAGAAAATTTATTATGATTGAAGAAAATTTGAAACACATCTTGTTGTCATGACTCTGCATATTATATTTGTGGTACTTCTGGAACATTTTTCAAGGAGATTTTGTCTTCATTTTCAGGAAATTTTTCCAAAATATATGTAACAGGAAATTCTTGATTAGCTTATGGGTATTTATAGCTTTTTCTCATTTTTGGCCATGAAATTGTTAAACCAGTTTTGGTCATTAGCATTTTATAATTTTTAAACATTTTACATATCTCAAAATCATTAAAAAGTATTAAAGCCATTATTGCTGGAGTGCAGAGATAATAAATGTTTCGAGAAAAATTATATATGTTTGAATACAAGTCTTTCAACTTGATCAAAGCTTAATGGTTCAAACTACAAATTGAATATTTTAGTAAGAAACCACAGAAAACAATGATTATTATGTTTATGAACTTGCATCAAAATAACAAAATAAAATTAAAGTTATGATGTTGTTGTTATTGGGTTTAATGCCATTTATCAGCACAATATAGGCTATACATGGCGGCCAGTATAAATGGTGGAGGAAGAACCCGGGAAAACCCCGGAATGAGCTTTCTCATGTACTCATACTGGCCGAGCCCAAGACTCGAACCCACGCAGACAGAGGTGAGATGGCAGTGAGCACTTTAGACCACTTGGGTTATAGTTATGAAACTAGACATGAAATATAATACATTGTAAAGAGATGTAATTTAAAGCATCATTTAATATATAGTGGAATCCACTTAAGATGAACTTTGTGAACTTTCGTGAATTTTTGAATATGGCAAATTACTTATTCCAGTGATGATAATAATTCATGTAATTTTTGGGAGATATAATGAATTAAGATATAACATTCCTGTATTTGAGGAATTAAGACCTTAATGGTGGTTTTACATTGTTCATTTAGATGGCTTTATTAGTGGTTTCATATCTTATAATTTGGGGACTTTATTGGTGGTTTTGCCTATCACAATTTGAGGAGTTTTGTGGTGATTTTGTGTCTTACAATATGAGGACTTTAGTAATGGTTTTATCTATTACAGTTTGAGGACTTTAGAAATGGTTTAACCCATTACAATTTTAGTACTTTTGTGATAGTTTTACCAATTACAGTTTGGGGACGTCTTTGGTAGTTTTACTTCTTACAATTGGAGGACTTGAGTGATATTTTACCTATTACAATTTGAGGATTTTTGTGGCAGTTATATGTCTTACAATTTGAATACTTTTGTGATGGTTTTCCCTATTACAATTTGAGGATTTATTGGTGGTTGAACCTGTTACAATTTGAGGACTTTAGTGGCAGTTTTATGTCTTGCAATTTTGATGACTTTAGTGATGGTTTTACATACAGTTATTACAATTTGAGGACTTTAATGATGGTTTTAACTATTACAATTTGAAGACTTTTGCGGTGGTTTATGTGGTACAATTTGAGGACTTTAGTGATATTTTACCTATTGCAATTTGAGGACTTTAGTGGCAGTTTTATGACTTACAATCTGAGGACTTTAGCAGTGGTTTACATATTACAATTTGAGTTTTATTCAAAACCACTAAAGAGAGATAATTTTGAGGCAGTGTAGCCGACCATTTTTTAATCCTTCAACAGAAAATATTTTCCATTCCTATTACAACACATTTTCATACATATGAACCTTGCATGTGGAAGGACAATTTTTCTGTTATAAGCAGACCATAATGTCTTCACTATCTGAAAAGAAAAATTGTGATCTAGAATTACCCATGTCTGTAATGTTAATTCAAAGTCACAGTGCTGTTTGGTAACATGGGCAAGACTTAGAGGAATTAATTTTGATGGTGGCATGTTGTCATTAACATTCGTTAGAATTTAATTACAGTTTGTATGCATCGTCACAGTTCCCTAACCCTCTGGCCTACTATTGTGTCACTGCCTTTAGTGACCTCTCTTGGCATCCACTCTGTTATCTTGGTCATTCGCTCTGATGTTCTAGTGTTCACTCTTATATTAGTTGTGGAAGCTATTTTCCTCTTAAATAAAAAAAAAATATAGACTAAATCTCTATTTGTTACTTAGAACAGAACATACATTCTGCTCTCTGACCCTCAGAATAGCTTCTCTCAAATTTCACAAAAGACATTTCACTGCTATTGGCCTTAGGTCATAATCTTGCATTCAATACAACTAAATGCCATGTTTGTTTAGAGACACTCAGTTTCTCACTTTGCACGTACAATTAACATAGTACAGGAAAATTAATATATTCCTCCAATAGAACTAGTTACCATTGCAAATTGATCAATAGCATAGTCTGTTCTCACTTAATGACACTTAAGCACCTGCATTGTGAACTATTAATCACTATCTTGACTAATATCGGATACATGCACACTTATGACTTATCAATAGATAATTATATATCCTATATTGCTGCTCCAGTGTTAATGCAGCCTGTTCATAGGTTAATAGAATCCACATCTTAGTTAATCAAATAGATCAAACAAAATTCACTTAGCTTAACTATACTATTGCTAACTAACAATTCACTGGAATAAAGCATCACACAAACCTAATAATAATCTATTCTTAACATACATTATTCATATAACATTTAAAACAAATCAATTCAAATACTTATTTTAAAATTCATCTCAAGAAAAATTTTGTATGAAATTAGACACAGTACCTTAGAGTTGAGGTTCAGTCCTTTTTCTCCTTTAACAAGACTGTCTCCTTACCCCCCCCCGCCCCCACCCCCCGTTATGTGTCTCTCATAGGCTCTTGTTATGTATATTTAATTTGCATTGTTTGTTGGGTTTTTTATTCATTATATGTTATGGGTTATTTAAAATTGTATTTTGTAGCTGACCTTGTCCAAAATCAAGTTAATTGTCCACCTGACCAGAATTATTGATTTTTTTTATTCTGTAAACAACTAATACATAGCTAATATTTTCTCTATGAGTGTGAGCTTATTATTAGGATTATTATCAATAGAAGTAAACATTTATCTTGGTCTGAGTAAAAAAAAAAAACATTGTGTTTACGATGTTCTTTATTATAATGTTAGTAACAGACCTTATAATTATAACTAAGATTTTTCTAGAAATGAACTTTGGGCCCTCATCCTGGTTATTCTTTTGTGTCTTAGCTTTTTTTTATCTATAATCTTGTTTACTTTAACGTATTTTATTCCTGTGATAACATCAGAGCAGAAATCATTTATATTGTCATATTCAGATTTTGATTTGGTGATTTTTTTCTGGAAATACAAAGTGCTCAATAATATTCTTGGAAAGAGACATTAACTGGGAATTATAGTGCATTCGAACAAGGAAACCTTGGATTATATTACTGTGATTCAACAAAAGACTGTTGGCACATTAATACAATTCAAGTCATTGGTATATTAGTATATTAAAGACTAATGGACATTACAGGCACATCAACACTTTCAGCATTGGAAATTATTTGGAATACCACTAAAGTTTGTTCAGAACTTTATTCAACAGGACCTGTGTTAGTAAATCTATGATTATTTGAGATTTAATTTACAATTACATTTTCACTTTGCATTCTAGGGAAATAAATTGTTTGTTGAATTTTGCAAAGCTTGTTGCTTCTCACTCTTTTTTTATTACTTACTTTAAGATCATAGAATCATCATACTCTCAACTATGTGTCCCTTGGACAAACTTTTTTGAGGGTTTTTGCCTTCCCAAAGAGTCAAGGCCTCTTGCCTCATGCAAAAGCTCAGACTTCCTAATTTTAGAGTGTAAGACATTTGCAAAACATTAGACTTCACTTGGAAACACATCCAAAACTGTTAACTTATCCAATCAGAATTCAGGTTTATCAGCCACCATTATCAGTAGAGCTCCTTCACTGTTTGGAAAATTTACATCTTTTTTCCCGCTTTCCATAATTGACTGACCTCCGCAAAGTTTCAACTTATGATAAATATTTCAGCATGTACAAATGCTATTTCTGCAACATTTCAACCCTTGGCATTTCGATAAATGAAACCCATTCTTCACCATCTTGACCAGTTTCGCCTGACATAGTTATCACATGGAACAGCATTAATAATCAATAATGGCCTTACCAGATGCTTTCAAATACTACTGTCCTTAAACCTGCCCAGTGCAAAATCAAATACATCAATTTCGAATTGCTATATGATACAGTGACATTTGCAGAATTCACTTGTTATGTGTTACAATGACTACTGCAAAATTCACACTGTTACAGATGTCCGATTGGTACTAAAAGAAATGGTGCTGATCTGATATCTAATATGGCAACCATCACAGCCATCTTGGTTGCTAGACCTACTAAATGGAAGTCATATCGACATTGGGTTCTCACCAGAAGAATAATTCTAATATCTAATTGGTCCTGATAGAAAACACTGAACTGACATCAAATATGGCTGCCACAATGAACATATTTAAAATCTTATAACTAATTACACTATGTGGGTGGTCATATGACCAAGAGGTTTTGACCAAAAGGCTTCTAATGGTATCTTCCTTGTTCTAAGTGAAAATGATGCTTATCTTACATCCAATATGGCCACCACAGTTGCTAATTTGAAAATAGTATCACTCAAGAATATCAGAGATGGTTTCAACACTTGGCATTAAAAAGAAGGAATTACCTTGTTTAAGTTGTCTTGAATTCTGTAAATTCTTTCTGGATAGTAGAGCACTGATCCCTTCAAGGGACTCTTGTTGCTTTAATTGCATCCAGTCATTATTTTGCGATTTTTGTTCTTACTGGTCACAGACAAGAAAAGGTTATGAGGATGGCCTGTTGTTGGTACATTCATTAGCACAAGATAAGATTGTTATCTGTACTCCACCTGAACCACTTGGATGTTAGCCATGAAACTTTATATACATATTCATTCCATGGTCTAGTTGGATGTTAGCCATGAAACTTTATGTACATATTCATCACATGGTCTAGTTGGTCCTATAGCCATGAAACTTTATATACATATTCATCTCTTGGTCTAGCTGGATGTTAGCCATGAAACTTTATATACATATTCATTCCATGGTCTAGTTGGATGTTAGCCATGAAACTTTATATACATATTCATTCCATGGTCTAGTTGGATGTTAGCCATGAAACTTTATGTACATATTCATCACATGGTCTAGTTGGTCCTATAGCCATGAAACTTTATATACATATTCATCCCTTGGTCTAGCTGGATGTTAGCCATGAAACTTTATATACATATTCATTCCATGGTCTAGTTGGTCCTAAATGAAAATGCTGCTGCTCAGTCAGATGTCCATTGTAGCTGCCAGTCATCTTGAAAATTGCAAAAAGTTATAAATAGTTAATCAACTGCGACTGGAATAAGCAATTTAATTTTATTTTAGGTTTCAAAACTTCACCAAAAATTTATCAGGTTTGAAAGATTCACATTATAATTATCCCCTATTCATATGTAGTAGTTGTAGAGTTGGGGTTACTTATCCATAACATCAATGACCACTGTGGTTTGAATAGATGAACATTATGGTGTGAAGAGACCTGTACAAATGCTCTCATGTACATTTATATAGGTTTAAAACTAGTTTTGGAATATTTTCAACTTGGAAATTTACTGGTAAAGTTTTAGAAAAATTTAGAAAAAAGAAATTAAATTGTTTGTTTAAGTAGCAGTTGATTGAATATTTTTACCTGTTTGCAATTACAATAATGTCATCAAGGAACTCCTGTCACTTAAAATTATTTATTATGTATAGTTTCATCTGTGCTCTGATTTGAAGGCATATGGCCAAAATATATGGTGTAATGACTAAGAAGGGCAGAGAAGCTTTACAATTGATTTTAAATTTCAACAATGAACACCTGCCATGGTACATTTGCTTTTTTGACCAACCTATGACAGTAAGTGATATCAGCCTCACTTTGGCCTCTTGTTAACAGAATTCACTAGCCTGAGTTCCACTATAGTTACAATTATTTTCTTTTTTAAGAGAAAGATCAATTGAATAACACATTCAGCTTATGACTAAATTTGATGCATATTTAAAAATGTGTTTAATGTTATAAAAGTCATTCAAATTAGACAACTTGTTTGTCACAGGTAAATTAAAATTTTTATCAAGCAATACATTTTGTCAGCAAAGCAGGGAAACTTAGTCTGTAAACATGTTTGTAATATTTAGGTAAAAGATGTAAAATTGTGTGTGTGTGTGCGTGTGTACAATTAAAACAGGAAATATGTTATATTTAATATTATTGTTCAGTATGATTTAATGATTCTGATATACATTAATTGACAACATCAGATTTGCTTTTAAAATGTATGTATTTTCTTTGTAGACTTTTGAAACCACCACCACTCATGCTACCTTCACCGCCCCAAAGGAGGGGAAATACTACATTACTGTTGCTGCCTATAATCATGCCTTGGAACATTCTGATCTTGTTTGTTCTGATGGAGTCGTCATTGATACATTTACACCAAGTGTGATTGAAGTTGAAGTAACTGGAGCAAGGGCTGTACCAGGACTGGTCAAAGACAACCAGGGCAATATCTGGGTTCTATCCAGAGATAGATTTATCAGGAAGGTGTTCCGGCCCACACAGGCATGTCGGTTAGTACTGAAATAGATTTTTGTTGAGCTTTCATCATTTGCTTGTTAATGCCACACAGTTAACCTTTAACCTTTTGAGTAATTATGGATATCAGTAGTACTGCTGATTGATTTATTTTTGTGGGTATCAATTTTCATGGTTTGGGGAACAATGATTTGTTTGTACTTAAATTCATTGATTTCGAAAGGGTCCTGTTGTTTCCTCAGGAAGATCAATGTTAATTGGTTCTTTAATTTCATGGATTTAGCAAGTGTCCTGTTATTGCATGGCAAGATCATTTAGTCTTTAAATTCATGGATTTGGAAAGTGACCTATTGTTTCTGCAGGAAGATCATTGAATCTTTAAATTCATTGATTTGGTAAGTGTTGTATTGTTTCTTCAGGAAGATTATTGAGTCTTTAAATTCATGGATTTGGCAAGTGTTGTATTGTTTCTACAGGAAGATTATTGAATTTTTAAATTCATGGATTTGGCAAGTGTCATATTTTAACAAAATTAGAGCTGCAAACATACATTAGTTTAATGAAATCAAACAGTCATCAGGCAAATAAAATTCATGGAAAAAATAAAAGAATACTGTCTTCATTGAAATTACATTCAAATTCATACCTCTTACTGTTGATGGGGAAGTTATTAATGACTTGAGTAAATTGTAACTAGTTTCAGTGATTTCATCTGCTATATTGGGTTAGACATTGGTACTAACTTTGAGATATCACTAACAAATATTGAACTTCTGTCAAACAAGATTTTCTTCCAGAAGGTTTATATTGCTGAGGATTGTATTAGAAATGAAATCATAAAGTGTCTAATTCAGAGGCCACTGGTTTTGAGGGCTAGGTTTGTGAATCTCTTAAAACTGTCAATAAATTGCACCACTGATGTAAATATTTCATATCTTCATAAGAATAAATATTTTGAAGTAGATCAGAAAAACTTGAGGTTCTTGGACAGAGTATTATCAGAAATCAAAGTTACTCCAGTACATTCTATTTTAAAAGTGTACAACATGTATTCAATAAGCACCTAATGATACTGGTTTTAAGAAAGCATACCTTTTGCAGGTATTTTAGTGAGTAATCCAGATTTAATGATCACATACTATTTGTCAAGAAGCTTAATTGCCATCCTAGGACAGAATTTTAGAAAAAGTTTTTTAAAAAATAAAAGTTTTTGATGAGCGAGTTTAAAAGAAAGTTTGAACATAAGAATACAAAATAAATATTTAAAAAAAAATAGAAAAAATTGAGATGCTGCTGTGAGTTTTGAACTCTCAACCTCTTGATCAGCAGCCACGTGCAATGTCAATATATTTTTTTGTAACTTCTGTACATGACTTGTTCAGTTGTTGTAACTTTTATTCACGGCTCTTAATTGTAGTGATTATCTATAGCTGGATTTGGCAAACATGCATAGGGTCTATTTTAATATTTTAGAGAATGTAAATCTGCATAAGATCTATAAATAGATGCTTATGTATGTCTTGACAGTTACTAAAAATGGAATTAATAGTAAATATGTTTACAAGTTTTGGCCTTTTTCCCATTGGACAGGTCAGTAATGTGGTATATTAGAAGAATTAACTTAATTTCCATAGGATGGGTTCAGTCACATGAATAGGTATTTTAAAATATTAGATTGAGTAGTAAGATTTGTCACATGGGGTATATTGCAATATAAAGTCATAAAAGACTCATGAATGTGTATAAAAGGAGAGAACTGAGCAATCAGATTCATTCTTATTTGTGTGTTCTTGTTGTAACAGCAAGTCTGTAGATGTGTTTTATGTTGTACTTCAATATTATATTAGAGGAAAAACGTTTGTTGGGACTGTTCAGTGGAAATAGAAAGTGCTCATTGAAATATAATATTATTTTGGAACTATTAAGAATTATTCAAAGGAGTTCAGGGCAACACCATTTTGACAATGTCTCAATTCTTGGCAGACCTATACATTTCCAGTTCTTAAACTTATCAAGAACTTGTCATTCTTTGGACTTTGATAGAACTTTTTCAGGATTAATCTGGATTCACTTCATAATACTAAAAGTTCCTCTCAGATTTTCATTTATAATTTTGTTAATTAAATTATTTGTTAAGTTATACAAAATGTGTTGGTTTTGCCTCTTTCTGTTACTTAGTTCATGACCATAGGGTCATAACACAGGACACACAGAAAGAAAGACAAATGTGGGTGTTTATATATAAGATGGTATCTGTCATATATCAATGCAATAATGGAATGGCTACCTTGAATAATTGGTATAAATTCATGCTACCTTTATTTACCTTATGCATTATATGTCTATCATGTAGAGTGTTACTAATTGCATGTATATTTATTTTAATTGCAATGCCATGTAAACTAAAGGATGTTACTATTACATGGCAGACAGTAGTTTCTTTTAAATTGGTCCTAAAGATTCAGTAGTAAATGACTTCTAAATGATGCTACTTTGGATTTCTTATGATCTCATTGCAGGGACAAAGCAACCAGTCTTTCCTTTGTTGCTGACCTTCCCAAGCAGCGACATCCAAATGACACCATAGTAGACGAGTACAATGACACAGTCTGTGACCAATACAGTGGTGCACCAAACAGTCTTGGAGGTATTCTGCCCTCTACTCATGCTGTAAGTAATTTGGGTAATTTTGAATAAGGTCAGTTAGATGGGAAGAGGATAGTGCTCCCTCATTATAACAATACATGAAGTCATAAAGTGACATTCATTTTAAGTCAGAGAGCATTATACTGAGATGTGTTTAAAAATTTATATATAAAAACAAACATAGGGTGTTTTTATGATGGAAACATGTTTATAATTGGTTATCGAAAGTTAATAATTAGAACTGAGTAAAATAATTAAGTAACAATGTTAAATACAAATTTAAATAATTTAACTGGATATATACCTGAATTATAAGGGGGTAAGTGATATAATGAGGGTTTTATAGTGATGGACCACTATCTTCTGATTTGATTTAATTTGTGCCTTACTACCCTTGAGCATTTAGACTTTGTGTACTCGGTTTAATATGTTTTTAAAAACATACAGATTTTCATTGGGACCAAGTCTAAGCTGGTGGGACTTATTTATGCAGATTATCTGCACCAGTAGAACAACTTTATGCCATGAGTGAATTTAGTTTTAATTGTATAAATTTTTTCAATTTTACAAAATATCACATTTCCAACTTCACTTAAATTTGTGGATTTAAGAAAGAGGTCCTATTGTTTCCATAGTGGGATCATTGTTAATTAAGTTATTCAATTCACTGACCTGGGGAAGGGGTCCTGTTGTTTCCACAGCAGAACTTTTATTAGTTGTCTTTAATGTAATGATTATGGAAGGGGTCCTGTTGTTTCCAAAGTAGGATTATTGTTAAGTCTTCAAAGTTATGGACTGGGGAAGGGATCCTGTTGTTTTCACAGAAGGATTATTGTTAAGTCTTCAAATTTATGGATTGAGTAAGGGATCTTGTTGTTTTCACAGAAGGATCACTATTGAGTCTTTAAATTTGCAGACTAAGAAGGACAGTGGTATTATTGTTAACAGTTTTTAAATTCATAGACTGGAGAAGGGGTATTATTGTTTCTACACTAGGATCATTGTTAATTTAGTTTTTAAATTCATAGAGTTAGAGTCATGGTGTTTCTACAGCAGGATTATTGTCAGTTGCCACCCAATGATTTAGAGTTGTGGTTACAGAAAGATAGATGGATTGATGGACAAATGGAGTCAACCACAGCATTCTTTCACCTAAAGCAAGAGGATTAATTACTTCTTTAGAGAAAGGCAAAACTTTTTTCCCATGACTTGTGTAATAGAAAGATTATATCAGCATAGTCATTGAACAATTAGGGTCAACTGGTCTTAAGCTTTTAAGTTATTCACTTGTACTTGGAGAAATTTGTCATTGATGAGAATAAGTGGTTAGACAAATAAATGTTTAAAAATTAAATTTTGCATTGTTGTATATTCCTGTTTTTGTATTTAATTTTTAATAGATTAACCTGGTCTGGAGAGTAATCAATGGATCTGCTGGTATCCATAACTATTATGTGGGTCTGTCTTCCACTGGTTCTTTAGATGACCTTGTGACCTTTCAATCAACCAATCAGCAAACACAGCACCAGATTTTGCATCCAAATATACAGGAAGGGGAGGAGTTTTACATTCTACTGAAGGCAATAAGTAAATCATCTGTAACCTCAGTCAAGGCAAGTTACAATTTTTTATTTATATTCTTACTTGACTGAAAAACAGTGTTGATATAATTTTAGACAAATTTAGTTTGTGTGAGTGAGACATCTGCAAAAATTCTAGGGGAACTTCAGTTGGAACTCTAGTTCTCATTTGCATGACTCAAGTTACTATAAAAAAGAGTGTAAACTGGAGTTTCACTACTCTGCTAACCTTTGTTGTAGGTAATTACAGGTAACTAAAATATCCTAGTAGCTAATCACAGACCTCATGTCCTCTATTTTTATTTGGTGAGAGGAGGTTAAAAAAATCATTTTGAGGAGCAACCCTCATAATATAACCCCCATAATACTAGAGTTCCAACTGAAGTGGCCTATTTCAGCAGTTACCTACTTATTATATGTGATGGGTCATGCTAAAATAATGTCATGCTAAAAACATGATTTTTACTCCCAACCGCTTGACATGGTCATGTTTAAAAAAACACAGTTTTCAGTAATCTTTGAAAGAAAAAGACACCACTTCATTATATGCCCCTAGCATATATAAAAAGTAAAGCTCAAGAAAAACTATCCTTGCTGCTGTGTATATAGCAGTTTGTCATAGAGGCAATTAAAAGGCAAGGAAGTCAGATATAAACAACCACCATTTCACATAATTAATTGGCTGACAATAGCTAGAGTAATGTGTTAAGTCCTTTGATGGCTGCTCTGGGGAGCCCATTGTGCTAATTTGCATAGGTAAAGTTTACAAAGAAGAACAACTCAATTCATTTCAAATCATAGGTAAATCAAAGATATGCTAGCTTTGTGCTCAAGAAAAAAGTTATAATACATAATTACCTTGAATGAAAGTGTCTCAGTCATCTGTATTAAAAATTATTGGCAAGCTTGTGGAGAGTTACAATGTTTCTTTGGAGTCAGATTTTACTCCATATATAAAATGAAAGCATGATTATTTCAATTGTCAGAATATTGTTCAAGTATAATTCAGTTTTGAAGATGATTCTGAAATCAATAAGTTATCAGCAAAGCAAGCAAAATCCAATGCTACCTGTATGAAACATATTCAAACATTGAACTGAGCATTCAGATTATTTCCCTTTACTATGATTCATTATCTTAATCTTGTAACAATATTTCATGTAACTATTAACTGACCTATGATTTTCAGGATGATTTTAGCTATAAAGTAGATACAGAAAATAATAACCACACACTTGTGTTTGCACATTTGATTTGTTTCAGTAAAGTATTAACACCTGTATAGGACAGAGGTGTTTATTACTGCCATATTACCTGTAAATCCCTCATTATACTTGAAAATTGTATGTACCCTTCTCCCAGTGAAA